>OU974055.1:2500-15000 GCA_918843915.1 Notodonta ziczac | reverse complement strand
GCTGCGTCGGCTCTCTCTCGCCTCGGCCTCCGTTGTTGGGCTGTCCAGCAGCCTTCCCTCTGGGACCGGGGCGGGGGCCTCCGTTCTGGCGGTGGTCGCGGCGACGGACTTCTTGACGGGCGTGCGGTGGCCAAACATTGTCAAATTTAATTTTCCAACTTAAAAAAAATTTTACACTCAAATTTGAGTTCAAAATGTAAAATTATTGTAGAGTGTCAATATAGTGTGTTCATAAAAGAATAAAAGTATAAAAGTCAATAGTTACAATGTTTGCTTAAAACTAGGTCAAAAGGGACACTTCAATTTAATAATAAAATTATATCACGGTCAAAATTAACTTAATAATGCTTAAAACTATGTCAAAAGGGACAGTCAAAATTAATAATAAAATAAAATAAAATAATACAATGCAACACAGTCAAAATAACACAATAATACTTAAAACTAGGTCAATAGGGACGGTCAAGTAAAATAATAAATATAATCCAAAGTTTGCGAAAGTTGCCTGGTGCAGCCTAACAGATGGCGGTAAAAGCACCGACCGATCCTACAGGTGGCGCCCCTGGCGTCAAAAAATGTCCCTAGCTCCTATTGGGGCCACTCAAAGTGTGCAGAGCTAGGTGGCTGACCAAAAGTTGTGGTCCAGTCGCCGCCAGGTGGCGGTAAAAGCACTAGTGCTTTTAGCGCCTCTGGTATCGGAACCCGTTCAACTCTGGCGGAGCTGGAACTCGGCCTAAAAAATGCAAAAATGTGTGTAAACAATCACTGTCAATTCTTAAAACTAGAAGTAAATATAGTAAATGTCAACTTAAATCTAGGTCAATAGGGACTATACAGGTAACTAGGAACTTAGTGTCTTTAAGTTAGTGTTTCACTGGTTGTCATCAGGGGGCGCCCACGCAGCCGCACGCACACTCTCAAGTGAGGAGCGGGGCCGGCGGTAGTGACGTGTGTCAGGACAGTGTTCGCACACTCTGTCAACCTTCTGGAAGGTTCTGTGTAGTTCCTTCCGCTGACCGCCGTGTGGCGCTAGTAGTTGAGAGGGGGCGTGTCAAAGATGCCACCACACTCACACTAACATAGCCTCCAGGCAGTTTGCTGCCCGGCGCTAGATGGCTCTGGGGTGGCGCAAGGTCTGTTCCCGGTAATAGATGGCGCCAAGTAGTGGTGGGGGGTCTTGAACTCCTTGTCAAAGGGTCCTATGTCCCGATTTAGTGCTTCAAGATGAAGCACTGTCCTAATTTACCCTGTATTGGTGTATTGTGACACTGCGATCCCGTGTTTATGGCCGCAATCTTCCACACAGCTCGGAAGAGTTTGTGTTTACGCCACTAGTTCCCTCCACTTGTCACCGGATGGCGCTGATTAGCGACAAGTGTATGTCACGCCACTGGGCGGGGCTTAAAGTGCCAAGGGTATGTCGCGCACTCACACTAGCGGAGTTTTTCCGCCCTAGTGATAACACCAAACCCGAGATAACGGGCCGCCCTAGGATGTTTTTGGACAATAGGTGGGTTCCTAGCTGGAATAGGGGGGGGGCAGTGTCACAGTTTATACAGTATGTCTTAAGAAGTAATACTATGGGACTTCTATGGTCGTGAGGCGCTTAGAGTACTAGATTTACTTAGATTTATAATTGTCCAGTTGCTGTTTTCTGCCGTCAGGGGGCGCCACCTTCGCACTGCGACTGCACGCACACTCTCGTAAAAGAGGCGGAGTCAGCAGTACCGATGAGCACCTCTGTGATAGCGCACGCACACTGACACTGGTTTTTAATTTGTTCTAGAACTTTCGGCAGGTTTTTTCCCCTAGGCACTAGATGTCGCTAGTTGTATGGTCGTTTTTGGAGTTTCAAAGTCCTATATCTCCCTAATTCCAGGACTAAAACTGAAAGTTTTACGATACAAACTGGTTTTGGGGGCCCCTCTATCGGGTCTGCCCAACGGAAAGTCTCCAGAGGTCCAGGGAAAAAAGTGCCTTTTCAAGTTACGTGTTTGTTATTGTTCACCGGAAATTTTTTGGAAAATTGAATTACAAGCAAACCGCTGAACCGATTTGCACTAAATTTTGCGTACTGATGCTAGGGTCTTTGCTCTTTGGTACACTATTTTTAAAAGTATGTGTCGTAGATCTTAATTCCGAGATAGTGAGTTTTGAAGTATCAAAACAAAGCAAAAACACAATTTATTGTCTTTAAAAAATCATAACTTAATAGTCACTGGACGTACTGTTATTATTGATGTGTTTTTGAGCTCGTCCTGATGCAAGGCAGGTGCCCTGGTACTTCGTTTTTGCCTCCTGTTGCTGGAAGTCCGTTTTCCGTTTCCACGCTGTTTTTATGTTTTTGGCCTTAGCTCAGAGCTGGTAAGGCCAATGGGTCCATATGTGGTGTCGTTCGAAAGGTCTCCTGGAGATGCTTCAGGGGGTGTCATAAAAAACACTGGTCATCGATCTAGTTTCCTAGATAATCGCACTTTAAGTTTCGAAACCTTAGAAAAATGCAGTTTTTTCACTATAACTTCCTGAAAAACACTTTGCGGGAGAAAATTTTTTCACGCGCGGGTAAGTCTCGACCGGGCGCGTTTTTTGATGTATCACTCGCGTATTTTCGGGTTTAAAAACTTATTTATCGGATTTTTCGAACGTAAAAGTGTTGCGGAGCTCGATTTTTCTGCTCTGCGCGCGTGGAACTTGGACAGCGGCCAGAACGCAACTGGTTAGGTTAGGTTAGGTTAGGTTAGGTTAGGTTAGGTTAGGTTAGGTTAGGTTAGGTTAGGTTAGGTTAGGTTAGGTTAGGTTAGGTTAGGTTAGGTTAGGTTAGGTTAGGTTAGGTTAGGTTAGGTTAGGTTAGGTTAGGTTAGGTTAGGTTAGGTTAGGTTAGGTTAGGTTAGGTTAGGTTAGGTTAGGTTAGGTTAGGTTAGGTTAGGTTAGGTTAGGTTAGGTTAGGTTAGGTTAGGTTAGGTTAGGTTAGGTTAGGTTAGGTTAGGTTAGGTTAGGTTAGGTTAGGTTAGGTTAGGTTAGGTTAGGTTAGGTTAGGTTAGGTTAGGTTAGGTTAGGTTAGGTTAGGTTAGGTTAGGTTAGGTTAGGTTAGGTTAGGTTAGGTTAGGTTAGGTTAGGTTAGGTTAGGTTAGGTTAGGTTAGGTTAGGTTAGGTTAGGTTAGGTTAGGTTAGGTTAGGTTAGGTTAGGTTAGGTTAGGTTAGGTTAGGTTAGGTTAGGTTAGGTTAGGTTAGGTTAGGTTAGGTTAGGTTAGGTTAGGTTAGGTTAGGTTAGGTTAGGTTAGGTTAGGTTAGGTTAGGTTAGGTTAGGTTAGGTTAGGTTAGGTTAGGTTAGGTTAGGTTAGGTTAGGTTAGGTTAGGTTAGGTTAGGTTAGGTTAGGTTAGGTTAGGTTAGGTTAGGTTAGGTTAGGTTAGGTTAGGTTAGGTTAGGTTAGGTTAGGTTAGGTTAGGTTAGGTTAGGTTAGGTTAGGTTAGGTTAGGTTAGGTTAGGTTAGGTTAGGTTAGGTTAGGTTAGGTTAGGTTAGGTTAGGTTAGGTTAGGTTAGGTTAGGTTAGGTTAGGTTAGGTTAGGTTAGGTTAGGTTAGGTTAGGTTAGGTTAGGTTAGGTTAGGTTAGGTTAGGTTAGGTTAGGTTAGGTTAGGTTAGGTTAGGTTAGGTTAGGTTAGGTTAGGTTAGGTTAGGTTAGGTTAGGTTAGGTTAGGTTAGGTTAGGTTAGGTTAGGTTAGGTTAGGTTAGGTTAGGTTAGGTTAGGTTAGGTTAGGTTAGGTTAGGTTAGGTTAGGTTAGGTTAGGTTAGGTTAGGTTAGGTTAGGTTAGGTTAGGTTAGGTTAGGTTAGGTTAGGTTAGGTTAGGTTAGGTTAGGTTAGGTTAGGTTAGGTTAGGTTAGGTTAGGTTAGGTTAGGTTAGGTTAGGTTAGGTTAGGTTAGGTTAGGTTAGGTTAGGTTAGGTTAGGTTAGGTTAGGTTAGGTTAGGTTAGGTTAGGTTAGGTTAGGTTAGGTTAGGTTAGGTTAGGTTAGGTTAGGTTAGGTTAGGTTAGGTTAGGTTAGGTTAGGTTAGGTTAGGTTAGGTTAGGTTAGGTTAGGTTAGGTTAGGTTAGGTTAGGTTAGGTTAGGTTAGGTTAGGTTAGGTTAGGTTAGGTTAGGTTAGGTTAGGTTAGGTTAGGTTAGGTTAGGTTAGGTTAGGTTAGGTTAGGTTAGGTTAGGTTAGGTTAGGTTAGGTTAGGTTAGGTTAGGTTAGGTTAGGTTAGGTTAGGTTAGGTTAGGTTAGGTTAGGTTAGGTTAGGTTAGGTTAGGTTAGGTTAGGTTAGGTTAGGTTAGGTTAGGTTAGGTTAGGTTAGGTTAGGTTAGGTTAGGTTAGGTTAGGTTAGGTTAGGTTAGGTTAGGTTAGGTTAGGTTAGGTTAGGTTAGGTTAGGTTAGGTTAGGTTAGGTTAGGTTAGGTTAGGTTAGGTTAGGTTAGGTTAGGTTAGGTTAGGTTAGGTTAGGTTAGGTTAGGTTAGGTTAGGTTAGGTTAGGTTAGGTTAGGTTAGGTTAGGTTAGGTTAGGTTAGGTTAGGTTAGGTTAGGTTAGGTTAGGTTAGGTTAGGTTAGGTTAGGTTAGGTTAGGTTAGGTTAGGTTAGGTTAGGTTAGGTTAGGTTAGGTTAGGTTAGGTTAGGTTAGGTTAGGTTAGGTTAGGTTAGGTTAGGTTAGGTTAGGTTAGGTTAGGTTAGGTTAGGTTAGGTTAGGTTAGGTTAGGTTAGGTTAGGTTAGGTTAGGTTAGGTTAGGTTAGGTTAGGTTAGGTTAGGTTAGGTTAGGTTAGGTTAGGTTAGGTTAGGTTAGGTTAGGTTAGGTTAGGTTAGGTTAGGTTAGGTTAGGTTAGGTTAGGTTAGGTTAGGTTAGGTTAGGTTAGGTTAGGTTAGGTTAGGTTAGGTTAGGTTAGGTTAGGTTAGGTTAGGTTAGGTTAGGTTAGGTTAGGTTAGGTTAGGTTAGGTTAGGTTAGGTTAGGTTAGGTTAGGTTAGGTTAGGTTAGGTTAGGTTAGGTTAGGTTAGGTTAGGTTAGGTTAGGTTAGGTTAGGTTAGGTTAGGTTAGGTTAGGTTAGGTTAGGTTAGGTTAGGTTAGGTTAGGTTAGGTTAGGTTAGGTTAGGTTAGGTTAGGTTAGGTTAGGTTAGGTTAGGTTAGGTTAGGTTAGGTTAGGTTAGGTTAGGTTAGGTTAGGTTAGGTTAGGTTAGGTTAGGTTAGGTTAGGTTAGGTTAGGTTAGGTTAGGTTAGGTTAGGTTAGGTTAGGTTAGGTTAGGTTAGGTTAGGTTAGGTTAGGTTAGGTTAGGTTAGGTTAGGTTAGGTTAGGTTAGGTTAGGTTAGGTTAGGTTAGGTTAGGTTAGGTTAGGTTAGGTTAGGTTAGGTTAGGTTAGGTTAGGTTAGGTTAGGTTAGGTTAGGTTAGGTTAGGTTAGGTTAGGTTAGGTTAGGTTAGGTTAGGTTAGGTTAGGTTAGGTTAGGTTAGGTTAGGTTAGGTTAGGTTAGGTTAGGTTAGGTTAGGTTAGGTTAGGTTAGGTTAGGTTAGGTTAGGTTAGGTTAGGTTAGGTTAGGTTAGGTTAGGTTAGGTTAGGTTAGGTTAGGTTAGGTTAGGTTAGGTTAGGTTAGGTTAGGTTAGGTTAGGTTAGGTTAGGTTAGGTTAGGTTAGGTTAGGTTAGGTTAGGTTAGGTTAGGTTAGGTTAGGTTAGGTTAGGTTAGGTTAGGTTAGGTTAGGTTAGGTTAGGTTAGGTTAGGTTAGGTTAGGTTAGGTTAGGTTAGGTTAGGTTAGGTTAGGTTAGGTTAGGTTAGGTTAGGTTAGGTTAGGTTAGGTTAGGTTAGGTTAGGTTAGGTTAGGTTAGGTTAGGTTAGGTTAGGTTAGGTTAGGTTAGGTTAGGTTAGGTTAGGTTAGGTTAGGTTAGGTTAGGTTAGGTTAGGTTAGGTTAGGTTAGGTTAGGTTAGGTTAGGTTAGGTTAGGTTAGGTTAGGTTAGGTTAGGTTAGGTTAGGTTAGGTTAGGTTAGGTTAGGTTAGGTTAGGTTAGGTTAGGTTAGGTTAGGTTAGGTTAGGTTAGGTTAGGTTAGGTTAGGTTAGGTTAGGTTAGGTTAGGTTAGGTTAGGTTAGGTTAGGTTAGGTTAGGTTAGGTTAGGTTAGGTTAGGTTAGGTTAGGTTAGGTTAGGTTAGGTTAGGTTAGGTTAGGTTAGGTTAGGTTAGGTTAGGTTAGGTTAGGTTAGGTTAGGTTAGGTTAGGTTAGGTTAGGTTAGGTTAGGTTAGGTTAGGTTAGGTTAGGTTAGGTTAGGTTAGGTTAGGTTAGGTTAGGTTAGGTTAGGTTAGGTTAGGTTAGGTTAGGTTAGGTTAGGTTAGGTTAGGTTAGGTTAGGTTAGGTTAGGTTAGGTTAGGTTAGGTTAGGTTAGGTTAGGTTAGGTTAGGTTAGGTTAGGTTAGGTTAGGTTAGGTTAGGTTAGGTTAGGTTAGGTTAGGTTAGGTTAGGTTAGGTTAGGTTAGGTTAGGTTAGGTTAGGTTAGGTTAGGTTAGGTTAGGTTAGGTTAGGTTAGGTTAGGTTAGGTTAGGTTAGGTTAGGTTAGGTTAGGTTAGGTTAGGTTAGGTTAGGTTAGGTTAGGTTAGGTTAGGTTAGGTTAGGTTAGGTTAGGTTAGGTTAGGTTAGGTTAGGTTAGGTTAGGTTAGGTTAGGTTAGGTTAGGTTAGGTTAGGTTAGGTTAGGTTAGGTTAGGTTAGGTTAGGTTAGGTTAGGTTAGGTTAGGTTAGGTTAGGTTAGGTTAGGTTAGGTTAGGTTAGGTTAGGTTAGGTTAGGTTAGGTTAGGTTAGGTTAGGTTAGGTTAGGTTAGGTTAGGTTAGGTTAGGTTAGGTTAGGTTAGGTTAGGTTAGGTTAGGTTAGGTTAGGTTAGGTTAGGTTAGGTTAGGTTAGGTTAGGTTAGGTTAGGTTAGGTTAGGTTAGGTTAGGTTAGGTTAGGTTAGGTTAGGTTAGGTTAGGTTAGGTTAGGTTAGGTTAGGTTAGGTTAGGTTAGGTTAGGTTAGGTTAGGTTAGGTTAGGTTAGGTTAGGTTAGGTTAGGTTAGGTTAGGTTAGGTTAGGTTAGGTTAGGTTAGGTTAGGTTAGGTTAGGTTAGGTTAGGTTAGGTTAGGTTAGGTTAGGTTAGGTTAGGTTAGGTTAGGTTAGGTTAGGTTAGGTTAGGTTAGGTTAGGTTAGGTTAGGTTAGGTTAGGTTAGGTTAGGTTAGGTTAGGTTAGGTTAGGTTAGGTTAGGTTAGGTTAGGTTAGGTTAGGTTAGGTTAGGTTAGGTTAGGTTAGGTTAGGTTAGGTTAGGTTAGGTTAGGTTAGGTTAGGTTAGGTTAGGTTAGGTTAGGTTAGGTTAGGTTAGGTTAGGTTAGGTTAGGTTAGGTTAGGTTAGGTTAGGTTAGGTTAGGTTAGGTTAGGTTAGGTTAGGTTAGGTTAGGTTAGGTTAGGTTAGGTTAGGTTAGGTTAGGTTAGGTTAGGTTAGGTTAGGTTAGGTTAGGTTAGGTTAGGTTAGGTTAGGTTAGGTTAGGTTAGGTTAGGTTAGGTTAGGTTAGGTTAGGTTAGGTTAGGTTAGGTTAGGTTAGGTTAGGTTAGGTTAGGTTAGGTTAGGTTAGGTTAGGTTAGGTTAGGTTAGGTTAGGTTAGGTTAGGTTAGGTTAGGTTAGGTTAGGTTAGGTTAGGTTAGGTTAGGTTAGGTTAGGTTAGGTTAGGTTAGGTTAGGTTAGGTTAGGTTAGGTTAGGTTAGGTTAGGTTAGGTTAGGTTAGGTTAGGTTAGGTTAGGTTAGGTTAGGTTAGGTTAGGTTAGGTTAGGTTAGGTTAGGTTAGGTTAGGTTAGGTTAGGTTAGGTTAGGTTAGGTTAGGTTAGGTTAGGTTAGGTTAGGTTAGGTTAGGTTAGGTTAGGTTAGGTTAGGTTAGGTTAGGTTAGGTTAGGTTAGGTTAGGTTAGGTTAGGTTAGGTTAGGTTAGGTTAGGTTAGGTTAGGTTAGGTTAGGTTAGGTTAGGTTAGGTTAGGTTAGGTTAGGTTAGGTTAGGTTAGGTTAGGTTAGGTTAGGTTAGGTTAGGTTAGGTTAGGTTAGGTTAGGTTAGGTTAGGTTAGGTTAGGTTAGGTTAGGTTAGGTTAGGTTAGGTTAGGTTAGGTTAGGTTAGGTTAGGTTAGGTTAGGTTAGGTTAGGTTAGGTTAGGTTAGGTTAGGTTAGGTTAGGTTAGGTTAGGTTAGGTTAGGTTAGGTTAGGTTAGGTTAGGTTAGGTTAGGTTAGGTTAGGTTAGGTTAGGTTAGGTTAGGTTAGGTTAGGTTAGGTTAGGTTAGGTTAGGTTAGGTTAGGTTAGGTTAGGTTAGGTTAGGTTAGGTTAGGTTAGGTTAGGTTAGGTTAGGTTAGGTTAGGTTAGGTTAGGTTAGGTTAGGTTAGGTTAGGTTAGGTTAGGTTAGGTTAGGTTAGGTTAGGTTAGGTTAGGTTAGGTTAGGTTAGGTTAGGTTAGGTTAGGTTAGGTTAGGTTAGGTTAGGTTAGGTTAGGTTAGGTTAGGTTAGGTTAGGTTAGGTTAGGTTAGGTTAGGTTAGGTTAGGTTAGGTTAGGTTAGGTTAGGTTAGGTTAGGTTAGGTTAGGTTAGGTTAGGTTAGGTTAGGTTAGGTTAGGTTAGGTTAGGTTAGGTTAGGTTAGGTTAGGTTAGGTTAGGTTAGGTTAGGTTAGGTTAGGTTAGGTTAGGTTAGGTTAGGTTAGGTTAGGTTAGGTTAGGTTAGGTTAGGTTAGGTTAGGTTAGGTTAGGTTAGGTTAGGTTAGGTTAGGTTAGGTTAGGTTAGGTTAGGTTAGGTTAGGTTAGGTTAGGTTAGGTTAGGTTAGGTTAGGTTAGGTTAGGTTAGGTTAGGTTAGGTTAGGTTAGGTTAGGTTAGGTTAGGTTAGGTTAGGTTAGGTTAGGTTAGGTTAGGTTAGGTTAGGTTAGGTTAGGTTAGGTTAGGTTAGGTTAGGTTAGGTTAGGTTAGGTTAGGTTAGGTTAGGTTAGGTTAGGTTAGGTTAGGTTAGGTTAGGTTAGGTTAGGTTAGGTTAGGTTAGGTTAGGTTAGGTTAGGTTAGGTTAGGTTAGGTTAGGTTAGGTTAGGTTAGGTTAGGTTAGGTTAGGTTAGGTTAGGTTAGGTTAGGTTAGGTTAGGTTAGGTTAGGTTAGGTTAGGTTAGGTTAGGTTAGGTTAGGTTAGGTTAGGTTAGGTTAGGTTAGGTTAGGTTAGGTTAGGTTAGGTTAGGTTAGGTTAGGTTAGGTTAGGTTAGGTTAGGTTAGGTTAGGTTAGGTTAGGTTAGGTTAGGTTAGGTTAGGTTAGGTTAGGTTAGGTTAGGTTAGGTTAGGTTAGGTTAGGTTAGGTTAGGTTAGGTTAGGTTAGGTTAGGTTAGGTTAGGTTAGGTTAGGTTAGGTTAGGTTAGGTTAGGTTAGGTTAGGTTAGGTTAGGTTAGGTTAGGTTAGGTTAGGTTAGGTTAGGTTAGGTTAGGTTAGGTTAGGTTAGGTTAGGTTAGGTTAGGTTAGGTTAGGTTAGGTTAGGTTAGGTTAGGTTAGGTTAGGTTAGGTTAGGTTAGGTTAGGTTAGGTTAGGTTAGGTTAGGTTAGGTTAGGTTAGGTTAGGTTAGGTTAGGTTAGGTTAGGTTAGGTTAGGTTAGGTTAGGTTAGGTTAGGTTAGGTTAGGTTAGGTTAGGTTAGGTTAGGTTAGGTTAGGTTAGGTTAGGTTAGGTTAGGTTAGGTTAGGTTAGGTTAGGTTAGGTTAGGTTAGGTTAGGTTAGGTTAGGTTAGGTTAGGTTAGGTTAGGTTAGGTTAGGTTAGGTTAGGTTAGGTTAGGTTAGGTTAGGTTAGGTTAGGTTAGGTTAGGTTAGGTTAGGTTAGGTTAGGTTAGGTTAGGTTAGGTTAGGTTAGGTTAGGTTAGGTTAGGTTAGGTTAGGTTAGGTTAGGTTAGGTTAGGTTAGGTTAGGTTAGGTTAGGTTAGGTTAGGTTAGGTTAGGTTAGGTTAGGTTAGGTTAGGTTAGGTTAGGTTAGGTTAGGTTAGGTTAGGTTAGGTTAGGTTAGGTTAGGTTAGGTTAGGTTAGGTTAGGTTAGGTTAGGTTAGGTTAGGTTAGGTTAGGTTAGGTTAGGTTAGGTTAGGTTAGGTTAGGTTAGGTTAGGTTAGGTTAGGTTAGGTTAGGTTAGGTTAGGTTAGGTTAGGTTAGGTTAGGTTAGGTTAGGTTAGGTTAGGTTAGGTTAGGTTAGGTTAGGTTAGGTTAGGTTAGGTTAGGTTAGGTTAGGTTAGGTTAGGTTAGGTTAGGTTAGGTTAGGTTAGGTTAGGTTAGGTTAGGTTAGGTTAGGTTAGGTTAGGTTAGGTTAGGTTAGGTTAGGTTAGGTTAGGTTAGGTTAGGTTAGGTTAGGTTAGGTTAGGTTAGGTTAGGTTAGGTTAGGTTAGGTTAGGTTAGGTTAGGTTAGGTTAGGTTAGGTTAGGTTAGGTTAGGTTAGGTTAGGTTAGGTTAGGTTAGGTTAGGTTAGGTTAGGTTAGGTTAGGTTAGGTTAGGTTAGGTTAGGTTAGGTTAGGTTAGGTTAGGTTAGGTTAGGTTAGGTTAGGTTAGGTTAGGTTAGGTTAGGTTAGGTTAGGTTAGGTTAGGTTAGGTTAGGTTAGGTTAGGTTAGGTTAGGTTAGGTTAGGTTAGGTTAGGTTAGGTTAGGTTAGGTTAGGTTAGGTTAGGTTAGGTTAGGTTAGGTTAGGTTAGGTTAGGTTAGGTTAGGTTAGGTTAGGTTAGGTTAGGTTAGGTTAGGTTAGGTTAGGTTAGGTTAGGTTAGGTTAGGTTAGGTTAGGTTAGGTTAGGTTAGGTTAGGTTAGGTTAGGTTAGGTTAGGTTAGGTTAGGCTAGGTTAGGTTAGGTTAGGTTAGGTTAGGTTAGGTTAGGTTAGGTTAGGTTAGGTTAGGTTAGGTTAGGTTAGGTTAGGTTAGGTTAGGTTAGGTTAGGTTAGGTTAGGTTAGGTTAGGTTAGGTTAGGTTAGGTTAGGTTAGGTTAGGTTAGGTTAGGTTAGGTTAGGTTAGGTTAGGTTAGGTTAGGTTAGGTTAGGTTAGGTTAGGTTAGGTTAGGTTAGGTTAGGTTAGGTTAGGTTAGGTTAGGTTAGGTTAGGTTAGGTTAGGTTAGGTTAGGTTAGGTTAGGTTAGGTTAGGTTAGGTTAGGTTAGGTTAGGTTAGGTTAGGTTAGGTTAGGTTAGGTTAGGTTAGGTTAGGTTAGGTTAGGTTAGGTTAGGTTAGGTTAGGTTAGGTTAGGTTAGGTTAGGTTAGGTTAGGTTAGGTTAGGTTAGGTTAGGTTAGGTTAGGTTAGGTTAGGTTAGGTTAGGTTAGGTTAGGTTAGGTTAGGTTAGGTTAGGTTAGGTTAGGTTAGGTTAGGTTAGGTTAGGTTAGGTTAGGTTAGGTTAGGTTAGGTTAGGTTAGGTTAGGTTAGGTTAGGTTAGGTTAGGTTAGGTTAGGTTAGGTTAGGTTAGGTTAGGTTAGGTTAGGTTAGGTTAGGTTAGGTTAGGTTAGGTTAGGTTAGGTTAGGTTAGGTTAGGTTAGGTTAGGTTAGGTTAGGTTAGGTTAGGTTAGGTTAGGTTAGGTTAGGTTAGGTTAGGTTAGGTTAGGTTAGGTTAGGTTAGGTTAGGTTAGGTTAGGTTAGGTTAGGTTAGGTTAGGTTAGGTTAGGTTAGGTTAGGTTAGGTTAGGTTAGGTTAGGTTAGGTTAGGTTAGGTTAGGTTAGGTTAGGTTAGGTTAGGTTAGGTTAGGTTAGGTTAGGTTAGGTTAGGTTAGGTTAGGTTAGGTTAGGTTAGGTTAGGTTAGGTTAGGTTAGGTTAGGTTAGGTTAGGTTAGGTTAGGTTAGGTTAGGTTAGGTTAGGTTAGGTTAGGTTAGGTTAGGTTAGGTTAGGTTAGGTTAGGTTAGGTTAGGTTAGGTTAGGTTAGGTTAGGTTAGGTTAGGTTAGGTTAGGTTAGGTTAGGTTAGGTTAGGTTAGGTTAGGTTAGGTTAGGTTAGGTTAGGTTAGGTTAGGTTAGGTTAGGTTAGGTTAGGTTAGGTTAGGTTAGGTTAGGTTAGGTTAGGTTAGGTTAGGTTAGGTTAGGTTAGGTTAGGTTAGGTTAGGTTAGGTTAGGTTAGGTTAGGTTAGGTTAGGTTAGGTTAGGTTAGGTTAGGTTAGGTTAGGTTAGGTTAGGTTAGGTTAGGTTAGGTTAGGTTAGGTTAGGTTAGGTTAGGTTAGGTTAGGTTAGGTTAGGTTAGGTTAGGTTAGGTTAGGTTAGGTTAGGTTAGGTTAGGTTAGGTTAGGTTAGGTTAGGTTAGGTTAGGTTAGGTTAGGTTAGGTTAGGTTAGGTTAGGTTAGGTTAGGTTAGGTTAGGTTAGGTTAGGTTAGGTTAGGTTAGGTTAGGTTAGGTTAGGTTAGGTTAGGTTAGGTTAGGTTAGGTTAGGTTAGGTTAGGTTAGGTTAGGTTAGGTTAGGTTAGGTTAGGTTAGGTTAGGTTAGGTTAGGTTAGGTTAGGTTAGGTTAGGTTAGGTTAGGTTAGGTTAGGTTAGGTTAGGTTA